>CAKANM010021915.1:0-12507 GCA_916701525.1 Sebastes reedi | reverse complement strand
ATGGATAGATGGATAGATGGATAGATAGATAGATAGATAGATGGATAGATAGATAGATAGATAGATAGATGGATGGATGGATAGATGGATAGATAGATAGATGGATAGATAGATAGATGGATGGATAGATAGATAGATGATAGATAGATAGATAGATGATAGATAGATAGATAGATAGATGGATAGATAGATGGATGGATGGATAGATGGATAGATAGATGGATAGATGGATGGATGGATAGATAGATGGATAGATGGACTGATGGATAGATAGATAGATAGATAGATAGATAGATAGATAGATAGATGGATAGATGGACTGATGGATAGATAGATGGATAGACAGATAGACAGATAGATAGATAGATAGATAGATAGATAGATGGATAGATGATAGATGGATGGATAGATAGATAGATAGATAGATGGATGTACTTTATTGATGAATTAATAAAATAAAATATATTATTATTATTATTATTATGAGAAACAGGAAGTGTTGTGTCTTACACTGATTGGTCAGCAGAGCCTCCAGACTCTCCGCCCACCTGAACACCTCCCTCCTAGACGGTCTGAGAAACAAAACAAACGCACCTCAAACATACTGGAACCAGCAGGACCCAGCTGGAACCAGTAGGAACCAGCAGGAACCAGCAGGAACCAGCAGGAACCAGCAGGACCCAGCTGGAACCAGTAGGAACCAGCAGGACCCAGCTGGAACCAGCTGGAACCAATAGGAACCAGCAGGAACCAGCAGGACCCAGCTGGAACCAGCTGGAACCAGTAGGACCCAGCAGGAACCACTTAGGGTCCACATCAGTCCTGACCAGCGTTCCTACCTGTTGTTTCTCAGAGCTTTCTCCAAACTGTTACCATGGACACAGGTACTGTTCTTCCGTCGCCGTAGAAACAGCAGACGGCTCCGAACGTCAGCGGCTCTGAGGAGACAACGATGACGAGTCAGAGCGACAGGAAGTAAACAAACAGACAAAAACATCAGTGCTGTTTGAATGATGGACGTATGAAGAAAACTGGACCTATGAGAGACGCTCAGGGACATGAGAGACGCTCGAGGACATAAGAGACGCTCGGGGACATGAGAGACGCTCGGGGACGCATGAAGCAAAATGTCTGGGAGGGCGGCCATCTTTGTTGTCAACATTGTTCTCTTTGTTCCCACGATGTGTCAGGAGATCACCGACCTACTGACCTACTGGAACTACTGCACCTACTGGACCTACTGACCTACTGGACCTACTGACCTACTGGACTACTGCACCTACTGGACCTATTGACCTACTGGACCTACTTGAACTACTGCACCTACTGGACCTACTGACCTACTGGACCTACTGACCTACTGGAACTACTGCACCTACTGGACCTACTGACCTACTGGACCTACTGGAACTACTGCACCTACTGGACCTACTGCACCTACTGACCTACTGGATCTACTGACCTACTGGACCTACTGCACCTACTGACCTACTGGACCTACTGCACCTACTGGACCTACTGACCTACTGGACCTACTGGAACTACTGCACCTACTGGACCTACTGACCTACTGGACCTACTGGAACTACTGGAACTACTGCACCTACTGACCTACTGGACCTACTGCACCTACTGAACCTACTGACCTACTGGATCTACTGACCTACTGGACCTACTGGACCTACTGGACCTAATGGACCTACTGGACCTACTGCACCTACTGGACCTACTGACCTACTGGACCTACTGCACCTACTGACCTACTGGACCTACTTTACCTACTGCACCTACTGGACCTACTGTACCTACTGACCTACTGGACCTACTTTACCTACTGGACCTACTGCACCTACTGGACCTACTGTACCTACTGGATCTACTGACCTACTGGACCTACTTTACCTACTGGACCTACTGCACCTACTGGACCCACTGGACCCACTGGACCTACTGCACCTACTGGACCTACTGACCTACTGGACCTACTTTACCTACTGGACCTACTGCACCTACTGGACCTACTGCACCTACTGACCTACTGGACCTACTGGACCTACTGCACCTACTGACCTACTGGACCTACTTTACCTACTGCACCTACTGGACCTACTTGACCTACTGGACCTACTGCATCTACTGGACCTAATTTACCTACTGGACCTACTGACCTACTGGACCTACTGACCTACTGGACCTACTGGACCTACTTGACCTACTTGACCTACTTGACCTACTGGACCTACTGCATCTACTGGACCTACTGGACCTACTTTACCTACTGGACCTAATGCACCTACTGGACCTACTGGATCTACTTGACCTACTTGACCTACTTTACCTACTGGACCTACTGCATCTACTGGACCTACTGGACCTACTGGACCTACTTTACCTACTGGACCTAATGCACCTACTGCACCTACTGCACCTACTGCACCTACTGGACATACTTTACCTACTGGACCTACTGCATCTACAGCACCTACTGCACCTACTGGACCTACTGCATCTACTGGACCTACTGGACCTACTTTACCTACTGGACCTAATGCACATACTGGACCTACTGACCTACTGGACCTACTTGACCTACTTGACCTACTGGACCTACTGGACCTACTGCACCTACTGACCTACTGGATCTACTGACCTACTGGACCTACTGGACCTACTGCACCTACTGACCTACTGGACCTACTGCACCTACTGGACCTACTGACCTATTGGACCTACTGGAACTACTGCACCTACTGGACCTACTGACCTACTGGACCTACTGGAACTACTGCACCTACTGACCTACTGGACCTACTGCACCTACTGAACCTACTGACCTACTGGATCTACTGACCTACTGGACCTACTGGACCTAATGGACCTACTGGACCTACTGGACCTACTGCACCTACTGGACCTACTGACCTACTGGATCTACTGCACCTACTGACCTACTGGACCTACTTTACCTACTGCACCTACTGACCTACTGGACCTACTTTACCTACTGGACCTACTGCACCTACTGGACCTACTGTACCTACTGGATCTACTGACCTACTGGACCTACTTTACCTACTGGACCTACTGCACCTACTGGACCCACTGGACCCACTGGACCTACTGCACCTACTGACCTACTGGACCTACTGACCTACTGGACCTACTTTACCTACTGGACCTACTGCACCTACTGGACCTACTGCACCTACTGACCTACTGGACCTACTGGACCTACTGGACCTACTGGACCTACTTTACCTACTGCACCTACTGGACCTACTTGACCTACTGGACCTACTGCATCTACTGGACCTACTTTACCTACTGGACCTACTGACCTACTGGACCTACTGGACCTACTGGACCTACTTGACCTACTTGACCTACTGGACCTACTGCATCTACTGGACCTACTTTACCTACTGGACCTAATGCACTTACTGGACCTACTGGATCTACTTGACCTACTTGACCTACTTTACCTACTGGACCTACTGCATCTACTGGACCTACTGGACCTACTGGACCTACTTTACCTACTGGACCTAATGCACCTACTGCACCTACTGCACCTACTGGACCTACTTTACCTACTGGACCTACTGCATCTACTGCACCTACTGGACCTACTGGACCTACTTTACCTACTGGACCTAATGCACATACTGGACCTACTGACCTACTGGACCTACTTGACCTACTTGACCTACTGGATCTACTGGACCTACTGGACCTACTTTACCTACTGGACCTAATGCACCTACTGGACCTACTGGATCTACTGGACCTACTGGACCTACTGGACCTACTTTACCTACTGGACCTACTGGATCTACTGGACCTACTGGACCTACTTGACCTACTTGACCTACTGGATCTACTGGACCTACTGGACCTACTTTACCTACTGGACCTACTGACCTACTGGACCTACTTGACCTACTTGACCTACTGGATCTACTGGACCTACTGGACCTACTTTACCTACTGGACCTAATGCACCTACTGACCTACTGGACCTACTTGACCTACTTGACCTACTGGATCTACTGGACCTACTGGACCTACTTTACCTACTGGACCTAATGCACCTACTGGACCTACTGGACATACTTTACCTACTGGACCTAATGCACCTACTGGACCTAATGCACCTACTGGACCTACTGCACCTACTGGACCTACTGGACCTACTGGACCTACTTGACCTACTGGACCTACTGCATCTACTGGACCTACTGGACCTACTTGACCTACTTTACCTACTGGACCTAATGCACCTACTGGACCTACTGCACCTACTGGACCTACTGGACCTACTGGACCTACTTGACCTACTGGACCTACTGGACCTACTGCACCTACTGGACCTGCTGGACCTACTGGACCTACTGCATCTACTGGACCTACTTAACCTACTGGACCTACTGACCTACTGACCTACTGGACCTACTGGACCTGCTGGATCTGCTCAGTACAGAGAGAGGGTGTGTGTGTTCAATGTGTGTTCAGTGTGTGTGTGTTCAGTGTGTGCACGTGTGTGTGTGTGTTCAGTGTGTGTGTGTGTGTGCGTGTGTGTGTTTGTGTGTGTTCAGTGTGTGTGTGTGTGTGTGTGTGTGTGTTCAGTGTGTGTGTGTGTGTGTGTGTGTGTGTTCAGTGTGTGTGTGTGTGTGTGTGTGTGTGTGTGTGTGTGTGTACATACAGACTCTTCTTCTTCTTCAGTTGAATGTTTCTGAACTCTGAAGTATCCTGAACAAACAAAACAAAAACAAACTGTCAGACTCTACTGAGTTCTACTGAGTTCTACTGGTCTCTACTGGTCTCTACTGGTCCCTGCTGGTCTCTGCTGGTCCCTGCTGGTCTTTGGTGGTCTCTACTGGTCCCTGCTGGTCTCTGCTGGTCTCTACTGGTCCCTGCTGGTCTCTGGTGGTCTCTACTAGTCCCTGCTGGTCTCTGGTGGTCTCTACTGGTCCCTGCTGGTCTCTAGTGGTCTCTACTAGTCCCTGCTGGTCTTTGGTGGTCTCTACTGGTCCCTGCTGGTCTCTGCTGGTCTCTGCTGGTCTCTACTGGTCCCTGCTGGTCTCTGGTGGTCTCTACTGGTAGCTGCTGGTCTCTAGTGGTCTCTACTAGTCCCTGCTGATCCCTGCTGGTCTCTACTGGTCCCTGCTGGTCCCTGCTGGTCTGTACTAGTCCCTGCTGGTCCCTGCTGGTCTCTGCTGGTCCCTGCCGTCCCTGCTGGTCTCTGGTGGTCTACCTTGGTGCCGTTGAGCAGCAGCAGCATGTGGTGCAGAGACCCCCCCTCTCTGGTCAGCTGGTTCCTCAGGGTTTGTACGGAGGGGGGGCGGGGGGCGGGGCTTGTGTGGAGGTTGAGGTCAAAGGTCGCGGGGCGGGTCAGTCGATGGATGGTGCTGTCGGACAGGAAGCGGGGCGACGGAGGTTCCTTCAGTAGAGAACCCTCCGAGAGGGACCGACGTAGACCTGGACCCAAAACACAACCTGGATTATATGAGGGGCGCTGAGGGGCGTGGCTAAACGCTGGTATGTGACTCTGAGGGGCGTGGCTAAACGCTGGTATCTGACTCTGAGGGGTGTGGCTAAACGCTGGTATCTGACTCTGAGGGAAGTGGCTAAGCGCTGGTATCTGACTCTGAGGGAAGTGGCTAAGCGCTGGTATGTGACTCTGAGGGAAGTGGCTAAGCGCTGGTATGTGACTGAGGGAAGTGGCTAAGCGCTGGTATCTGACTCTGAGGGAAGTGGCTAAGCGCTGGTATGTGACTCTGAGGGAAGTGGCTAAGCGCTGGTATCTGACTCTGAGGGAAGTGGCTAAGCGCTGGTATGTGACTCTGAGGGAAGTGGCTAAGCGCTGGTATGTGACTCTGAGGGGCGTGGCTAAGCGCTGGTATCTGACTCTGAGGGAAGTGGCTAAGCGCTGGTATGTGACTGAGGGAAGTGGCTAAGCGCTGGTATCTGACTCTGAGGGAAGTGGCTAAGCGCTGGTATGTGACTCTGAGGGGCGTGGCTAAACGCTGGTATCTGACTCTGAGGGGCGTGGCTAAACGCTGGTATCTGACTCTGAGGGGCGTGGCTAAACGCTGGTATGTGACTCTGAGGGAAGTGGCTAAGCGCTGGTATGTGACTAACACTGAACATCTTCAGACGGACCTGCAGGTCTGTAGGAGGAGGTGAACTCCTCATCACTCCCCTCCTCCTCCTCCTCCTCCTCCTCCATGGTGATGTGGGGGGAGCTGAGCAGGAGATTTTCGGATGTTTCTGAGGCGCTCTCCCCCTCCCCCTGCTGCCGCTCCTCCACCTCCTCCCGCCTCCTCTTCCTCCTTTCCTCCTCCTCCTCCTCCTCTGCTCCTCCTCTCTGCTTCCAGACCGGACTCCTCTGGCTGGAGGTCCTGGAAGGAGGTGAGGAGGTGTATGGAGAGAGAGAGGAGAAGGAGGGAGGAGGATTGCAGGAGGAGTAAGGAGAGGGGGAGGAAGGTCTGAGGGAGGAGTAGGGGGAGGAGGGGCGGAGGAGGGGAGGAGCAGAGGACGAGTAAGGAGAAGGAGGACCATAAAGGAGGTCAGACTGACCAACAGAGAGGAGGCCAAAGTCTGAGGGGAGGTCTGAGAGCTGAGGAAGAGGAGGAGGAGGAGGAGGAGAGAGAGGAGGAGGAGGAGGAGGAGAGAGAGGAGGAGGAGGAGGAGGAGAGAGAGGAAGAGGAGGAGAGACAGGAGGAGGAAGAGGAGATAAACTGTTTTAATGATTTTTAATTGATTTTCATTCACTCCTGGAAAACTATGTCATCAACTATGAGGTCATCAACTATGATGTCATAAACTATGAGGTCATCAACTATGATGTCTTCAACTATGAGGTCATCAACTATGATGTCATAAACTATGAGGTCATCAACGATGAGGTCATAAACTATGAGGTCATCAACCATGAGGTCATCAACGATGAGGTCATAAACTATGATGTCATAAACTATGAGGTCATCAACTATGATGTCATCAACTATGTCATCAACTATGAGGACATAAACTATGAGGTCATAAACTATGATGTCATCAACTATGATGTCATAAACTATGAGGTCATCAACTATGGTGTCATAAACTATGAGGTCATCAACTATGATGTCATCAACTATGAGGTCATCAAGGATGAGGTCATCAACTATGAGGTCATCAACCATGAGGTCATCAACGATGATGTCATAAACTATGAGGTCATCAACTATGAGGTCATCAAGGATGAGGTCATCAAGGATGAGGTCATCAACCATGAGGTCATCAACGATGATGTCATCAACTATGAGGTCATTAACTATGAGGTCATAAACTATGAGGTCATCAACTATGAGGTCATCAACCATGAGGTCATAAACTATGATGTCATAAACTATGAGGTCATCAACTATGATGTCATCAACTATGTCATCAACTATGAGGACATAAACTATGAGGTCATAAACTATGATGTCATCAACTATGATGTCATAAACTATGAGGTCATCAACTATGGTGTCATAAACTATGAGGTCATCAACTATGATGTCATCAACTATGAGGTCATCAAGGATGAGGTCATCAACTATGAGGTCATCAACCATGAGGTCATCAACGATGATGTCATAAACTATGAGGTCATCAACTATGAGGTCATCAAGGATGAGGTCATCAAGGATGAGGTCATCAACCATGAGGTCATCAACGATGATGTCATCAACTATGAGGTCATTAACTATGAGGTCATAAACTATGAGGTCATCAACTATGAGGTCATCAACCATGATGTCATCAACGATGATGTCATCAACTATGATGTCATCAACTATGAGGTCATCAAGGATGAGGTCATCAACCATGAGGTCATCAACGATGATGTCATCAACTATGAGGTCATCAACTATGAGGTCATCAACTATGAGGTCATCAACCATGAGGTCATCAACGATGATGTCATAAACTATGATGTCATCAACTATGAGGTCATCAACTATGATGTCATCAACTATGAGGACATAAACTATGAGGTCATCAACTATGAGGTCATCAAAGATGAGGTCATCAACTATGAGGTCATCAACGATGAGGTCATAAACTATGTCATAAACTATGAGGTAATAAACTATGAGGTCATAAACTATGAGGTCATAAACTATGAGGTCATAAACTATGATGTCATCAACTATGAGGTAATAAACTATGAGGTCATAAACTATGATGTCATCAACGATGAGGTCATAAACGATGAGGTCATAAACTATGATGTCATCAACTATGAAGTCATCAACGATGTCATAAACTATGAGGTCATCAACTATGAGGTCATCAACTATGATGTCATGTGTTGGTCAGCGATCTCTGTTTCCATGACGACGCCTCTCTGTGAGGACGTGGAGTGACAGGAAGGGGTTTACAGGAAGTGGTGTTGTACCTGGTGGCTGTGTCCGGTCTCCGTGGCGACCAGCTGTAGTTGGATGTTGTCATGGAGACACAGACTGACTCTGAGCCTCTGCTGGACGCTGAACGCCTCCAGACTGAAGACACAACGCCAACAACCCTCAGAGCTCCGCAGGAAGTAGATCTGGAGGGGCTCCGACGCCACTGAGGACGCACAACACACACATTACATATATACACATATATACATACACAAATATATATATACATACACATATATACAGTATATTATATATATATATATATATAATATACTGTATGTGTACTGGTTGTGATCAGATTGTGTGTGTGTGTGTGTGTGTACCCTCTCTGAGCTGCAGTGTGTTCAGGTACAGGGGACTCTGTAGGACGTTACAGCGTCCAGCATCGTCCTCTCTGGTGAACAACAGCAGGTCACTGTAGATCAACACGGTCACCTGACACACACACACACACACACACACACACACACACACACACACACACACACTTTCATTAGGTCTGAGTAAATGTTCCCGTAGAAGCAACAACACTGTTGATGTTGTTTTCACCGTTAGCAGCGTAAGCATCGTTAGCTGCTAGCTGTGTCTCACGTTGGCGGTAGTGCTGGTAGTACTGTTACTAGCAGTATAGTTACAGTTGCAGTATAGTAACAGTTGCAGTATAGTAACAGTTGCAGTATAGTTACAGTTGCAGTAGAGTTACAGTTGCAGTAGAGTTACAGTTGCAGTATAGTAACAGTTGCAGTATAGTTACAGTTGCAGTATAGTAACAGTTGCAGTATAGTTACAGTTGCAGTATAGTTACAGTTGCAGTATAGTTACAGTTGCAGTATAGTAACAGTTGCAGTATAGTTACAGTTGCAGTATAGTAACAGTTGCAGTATAGTTACAGTTGCAGTATAGTAACAGTTGCAGTATAGTTACAGTTGCAGTATAGTTACGGTACCGGTACCTTTGTCGGCAGCAGGTCGGCCTGGTGTAGAACCATCTCCTCTGACATCAGCAGGGTTCTGTCTGAGCTGCACAGATCCAGAGGCTGAAACAACAACAACAACAACAACAACAAGGACAAGGACAACAAGGACAACAAGGACAACAAGGACAAGGAAAACAACAACAAGGACCACAAGGACAACAAGTACACGGACAACAACAACAACAACAACAACAACAAGGACAACAAGGACAACAACAACAAGGACACATGTTAACATCGAGGTTATTGGACTGGCTCTGGATTCTGACGGCGATGAAGATGTTCTGGGGTTCGGTATAAGAATCACAGATTAGTTCTGGATCAGCTTAAAGGTTCTGGGTTCTGATCTGGATGAAGACGAGAAGATGAGGGTTTTGGGTTCTAACATTATGGACTCTGTTCTGGGTGCTGAGTCAGGTTAAAGGTTCTGGGTTCTAACATTATGGACTCTGTTCTGGGTGCTGAGTCGGGTTAAAGGTTCTGGGTTCTGACCTGGATGAAGACGGGAAGATGAGGGTTTTGGGTTCTAACATTATGGACTCTGTTTTGGGTGCTGAGTCAGGTTAAAGGTTCTGGGTTCTAACATTATGGACTCTGTTCTGGGTGCTGAGTCGGGTTAAAGGTTCTGGGTTCTGACCTGGATGAAGACGGGAAGATGAGGGTTTTGTGTTTTATCATTATGTACTCTGTTCTGGGTGCTGAGTCAGGTTAAAGGTTCTGGGTTCTGACCTGGACGAAGACGGGGAAGATGAGGGTTTTGGGTTCTAACATTATGGACTCTGTTCTGGGTGCTGATTCAGGTTAAAGGTTCTGGGTTCTGACATTATGGACTCTGTTCTGGGTGCTGATTCAGGTTAAAGGTTCTGGGTTCTGACATTATGGACTCTGTTCTGGGTGCTGAGTCAGGTTAAAGGTTCTGGGTTCTGACCTGGATGAAGACGAGAAGATGAGGGTTTTGGGTTCTAACATTATGGACTCTGTTCTGGGTGCTGAGTGAGGTTAAAGGTTCTGGGTTCTAACATTATGGACTCTGTTCTGGGTGCTGAGTCAGGTTAAAGGTTCTGGGTTCTGACCTGGACGAAGACGGGGAAGATGAGGGCTTTGGGCGCCAGGCTGACATAGGTTCCGTAGGTTCCGTAGGCGGAGCAGGGCAGATGTGATTGGACGATGGTGCAGTTCTGGTAGTTGCCGTGGTTACCGGGTGGGGCTGATGAAGAGGAGGTAGGGGTGTGCGGGGGCGGGGTGGAGGAGCAGCCGGTGAACGGTTGCCGTGACGACCCGTGTCGAGGGTCGTGGAGGAGGTTCTGATCTCTGCCGGGTTGAGTCTGGTACAGACGTCCTGCTGATCAACGACATCAGTTAATTATCAATTTATCCATCAATACTCAGAACGGATGATCAATAACTAGTGTCGACGTCTCACCGATGGTTCCCCTCCGGTCCTGATAAACTGGCTGTAGCAGCTGAGAACACAGAGACAGAACACTGATCACTCTAGAACCCCGGGTTCTGTTCAGAACCGTTAGTTTATAGTGTTGAACAGAACCAACAACACAATGATGGTTCTCTATCGGACTCATGATTGTGATACCAGAGTTCTAGCTGAGCCTCAGGGTTCTGGGTGAATGTGCCGAGGCTCAGGTGAAAGGTTCTGGGTCAGATGAAAGGTTCTGGGTCAGGTGAAAGGTTCTGGGTCAGGTGAAAGGTTCTCGGTCAGATGAAAGGTTCTGGATCATGTTGGATGTAAGAGGTTGTTTGTTGGGTTCTGAGTCAGGACAAACACCATCAGTACTGTTATAGTTCTGGTTTAATGTTCTACGGTTGGTTCTGGGTCAGATGGGAAGTTCTGGGTCAGGTCAAAGGTTCTGGGTCAGATGAAAGGTTCTGGGTCAGGTGAAAGGTTCTGTGTCAGATGGAACGTTCGGAGTCAGGACAAACACCATCAGTACTGTTATGGTTCTGGTTTAATGTTCTACGGTTGGTTCTGGGTCAGGTGAATAGTTCTGGGTCAGGTGAAAGGTTCTGGGTCAGGTGAAAGGTTCTGGGTCAGGTGAAAGGTTCTCGGTCAGGTGAAAGGTTCTCGGTCAGGTGAAAGGTTCTCGGTCAGGTGAAAGGTTCTGGGTCAGGTGAAAGGTTCTGGGTCAGATGAAAGGTTCTGGGTCAGGTGAAAGGTTCTGGGTCAGATGGAACGTTCGGAGTCAGGACAAACACCATCAGTACTGTTATAGTTCTGGTTTAATGTTCTACGGTTGGTTCTGGGTCAGGTGAAAGGTTCTGGGTCAGGTGAAAGGTTCTGGGTCAGGTGAAAGGTTCTCGGTCAGGTGAAAGGTTCTCGGTCAGGTGAAAGGTTCTCGGTCAGGTGAAAGGTTCTGGGTCAGATGGAAGGTTCTGGGTCAGGTGAGATTCTAAGTCTGGGTCAGGTGGATCCGGAGGTGGTTCTGACCCGCCTCCTCAGACTCACCTGTCCTCCTGGGTTTACAGGTGAGAGGATGATGTAATTGTCTCCGTGTGATGATGTCACGCGGGTTCCCTTCAGCGTGGCGGAGCGAGGCGAGAACTCTTCCTCTTCCTCCTCCTCCTCCTCCTCACGGTCCTCCTTCCGGTCCCTCCAAAGAGAACCCAGAACCCCCAGACTGGACCGGACCCCCGACCCCTGACCCCGTCGGCGGCCATGTTTACCGTGGGGGGGGTGAGGCAGCAGCTTCCTGCTGGTTGTCTAGGAGACGGAGGAGACGGAGGACAGAGAGAAGAATCAGCACCAGACAGCCGAGACACAGACCACATGATGCATGTTAAAGCTTCTAGTGAGATGTTTGGATCCTCTCTTTGGTTTAACCCCGGAGGAACCAGAGCTCTCCTACCAGGTCAGGCCCGTATAGGGAGGGGGCTAACTCTAACCCTAACCCCCTAACTCTAACCCTAACCCTAACCCTAACCCCCTAACCCTAATCCCTAACCCCCTAACCCTAACCCCCTAACCCTAATCCCTAACCCCCTAACCCTAACCCTAACCCTACCAGATCAGGCCCGTGTAGGGAGGGGGCTAACTCTAACCCTAACCCTAACCCTAACCCCCTAACCCTAATCCCTAAC